>OZ035845.1:14492517-14502517 GCA_964034765.1 Knipowitschia caucasica | reverse complement strand
AGGCACTTGAGCTCGCTAGACACTTTGTCATTTTTTCCTCCAAAAGCCCGTGTGCCTAGGAATACAGAATCTCCAGAAATTGGTTAAAAATCAACGCAGAGGCCCAGAGACTCGCGGTCTGGACCCAGGGACACGTCTCGACCTGGGCTACCACCCCTGTGATTTTCACGCACGGGGGACAAGAGACGGGAATGTTACGTCGGTCTGAAAATCAGCGGGGGACAGCGCGGCCGTGTCCGCTCACGAGCGCCTATTCTCGGTCAAGAAAGTGGCGGTTTCACGGGCCCGTAGAAGGCGAACCAGGGGGGCTATAGACATGGGGCTTGGACCCACGCACTCCTCCGGACCTGGGCAGCGCGCCCTCTGCATCCGCCCAAGAGCGCTCCTTCTGGGGGAAAGAAAAGAAAAAGAATGAGGGGGAAGCAGTAGGGAAGTGGGTAGGGGGGGTGAAGAGAGGGGAATGAGGCGGACAAAGATAGGCGGAGTGGGGACAGACGTGGAGGAGAGGTGGAGGGGGACGAGAGGAGGAGAGGAAGAGGAGAGGAAGGCAGAGTGGAGGGTCTGGGGGGGAGGGGGATGAGATGGGGGGGGGCGGGGTGAAGCAGAACAAGTGGGAGACGGAAGGGGGAACAGCAGACAACGGGGGGGGTCAGCAGGTTCGCGGGCAAGGACCAGGATAGGGAGCTCACTCCAGGGCGTGCGACAAGAGGCAGACCAGGGAGGGAAAGCTAGGCGGAGTGTCGATTACGAGGGATCCGCCGGTAGAGTGCGGCATGCGGGGTGACAGGCGGCGGGTGGAAAGTACGTCAGGCCAGTGGCCGACGACGCACTGAAGAGGGCGTTAGGCGGAGCAGCAGTGGGTTTCTTGGTGGGATTGGCGAAGCACCGGTCACCAGCCGATCCCAGTGCTCCCGATTCCCGGGGCGGTTCAGGGGCGGAATACCCTTCTGGGGCCGCGTGGCGGACAGTGACGACGCGGGGGGGGACAGCGCCCCGGGAGGCGCACACGGGGGGGATAGGGACGGGGCGGGCGGGGAGTCCATCGTCGGTAACGCGTGCGGTGGGGCCCGAGAGACCAGACAGCTTGAGACAGGCCATGCCGAGGGGCCTGAGAGGGGGTGGGCATTCGAACGTGCCGCGCCGCAGCAGGAACTGGGTGGGCAGTGGCCAGGGGCGTCGTCCCGTCTGCACTGTGGGCTGCAAAGAAAGGGCAACGTGGGTGGTTTGGTCTGCGCCTTGGGGGCTACGGCTCAGCTACAACCTGCCTGTCATGTCTATGAACATACGCATTGTCGCGGCTTGGGTGGGCATGGACGGTCGCCGGGCGGTCGCGAGTTGGGTGGGGCGGCGGGCGCCGTCAACTGAGCTGGGCGAGGCTGCCATTGGCGTACTATGAAGGGCTTCTGGACAAGCGCCGGTAGGCGCACGGGGCGACGGGGGAGATGCGCCCTATCTGGGTGGTACGCGGCGACGCCGGGCAGCCCTGGGGCCTGTGGGGCGGGCGGCTTCAGTCGCTGGGCTTTCGACGAGTGCGCACACCAAGCGGGGGGAGGGGGCCACGCAGGGCCGGTGTTGGATCGCACCCAGCCGGGGAATGCTTGGCAGGGCGCCGGGGGGCCGGGCTTGCGTAGTGGTGGGGGTGCCGCGCCGTCCACGTGAGGCCACGTGTGAGGGTCAGCTGGGGCTGGTAGGTTTTACTGGTCCGACGTGCGGGCGGGGGTCGGGCGACCGCCCGGGGCTTTGGACGACCGTTAAATGGGGGCGCCCTGGCGAGCTGTAGCCCCCCTGGGCGACGGACACCGCGGGAGCCACCGGACAAGGCTGCCGGGCCGCCACCCGCCTGCACGCGGGGGTCGGGGCAGGCTTGAGTCCCACCCCCGGATGGCGGGGCGAGATTTTTCGGCGGCATACCGCCGACTTCCTACCCACATAGCATTCCCCGGCTCCCGCCACGCCCGGCGCAACTCGGGCAGCCCGTGTGGCGTTTGCCATGCTCACCCAAGCGACGGTCCGCGCAGGTGAGCCTGGGCACGCGGGGGGGATGACGCTGCGTGAGGGGGTTCGCGGGATGCAGTCTGTTAGGATGGGCCTCTTCTATACACGAGGTGGGGCTGGACAGGGCGGGTAGGGGGCCGCGCCCGCTACGGATCTTATTGTCGGGCGGGCAAGGTGGCTGGGGTTACGCATGAGGAATGCATTATCAGGCCACGCACGGCGCCCACTGATACAGTGTCATTGGGAGGTGTGGCAGCCAGGGGAGCTGCTCCTAGAGCTTCGCCGCCATGGGCTCCGGCGGGTGCGAGCACCCGGGGTGGCTGGTAGGGCGGTTCGACCCCCCCGGGGACAGTCCTCACTATTGCCGCGGGGCGAGTTCGCACTGGGGTTGAACAGGGCCGGCCGGGGAGGCCGTCCTAGTCGCCGACGGCATGTCACCCATAGTGACGTAGGGCGTTCGTACGCGTGCGACGGTTCAGTCGACGCATGGGCCTGGGGGGGCGGTTACGACGAGCGGGGGCGAAGGCGGGATGTCGTTATGCTTGTTGGGGAGTGACCGGTCCTGGTCGGGGGAGGGGCCACCGGGCAGAAGGGCGCCAGTGTCGAGACGGGAGTGCTCACCCGTCCGGTGGTGCTAACGTTGGCTTCATTTGGATTTATGTGGTGCTTGGTCTTAGTCCTGGTTCTGAGATCGTGTCCTGTTTGTATTTGGTCGGTGGATCAGGGAGGTACGACCAGAGGCCCATGTGCATGGGCTAACCGGATCTTTGTGGCGAGAGGAAGTTTTTTGTGCGGCCGGTGCGTCGAGGTTTCAACAGCGGGGGGTGCCGGAGTTGTGTTGCCCTGTGAACGCCCATAGCTCCTATGGTACGTGGCGGCCGCCTTCCGCAGGCGAGATTGAAGTTTTGCTGCCGCACGGGCGCGCTGATGCCCAGGATATTGTACTCGACCACGGGGCGTGCCACGGCGAGTTTGCGTGCTTCCGCGGCTTTAGGCGCGTCATTCGGCCCGCTCGGTGCGAAACGGCGACACGAGCAGGCGGGGTCCGATACGCGAAACCGAGACGTTGCGGTAGTTGGCCTTGCCCGGTGGCTGCTGTACCGCCGCTAGGTTGTTTTGGGCCGTCGGGTTGTTGCAATGTGGTCGCGAGTCGTTGATGGTGGGTGGCGTAGGTGCTGGTTGGTTGACCCTGCTGGATGGGGAAGACCTGCGACACTATCTCCGGCGAAGCTGTGGTTGCCCGACCGCGTAAGCAGGTCGGGTGTTTCAGGCTTACCTCTGATAACGTCAGTTGTG
Source organism: Knipowitschia caucasica (assembly GCA_964034765.1). Taxonomy (NCBI): domain Eukaryota; kingdom Metazoa; phylum Chordata; class Actinopteri; order Gobiiformes; family Gobiidae; genus Knipowitschia; species Knipowitschia caucasica. The sequence goes on along the minus strand of OZ035845.1, from coordinate 14,499,226 downwards.
GCGTCTGCGCCAATGAAATCCCGCAGATAAGCGTGGCATAGATTATGGATACGGATACAGAAGACATATTATGTTGGTAGATTCTGTCAGTTGTGTGCGGCCCGCTGGTTCGGGGGGTTCTCTTTAGTTCTGGTGCCTCTTTTTTTGTGCCGGGTCTGTCTTTGCCCTCCTATTTTGCATACGCGGGCGCCCCGTCGCGGCGGCGCCCTCTGTTTTTGCGCGCGGGGGGGGCGCGGCCCATGGAAGTATGTCCTGTGCGGCGCGTTTGGACCATCGGCCCGGCTCCCTGCTGTCTATCGTGTGGACGGTTGACTGTTTATGCTTCCGGCGCGAGTTTCCATGTGCGGTTCCCGCGCCTGGAGTGGGTCTGCATGTGCCCCGGAACCGCCTGTTGGTAGGTGCGTCCGTGGGCCATTGGGCGACGCCAAGGCGGAAAGGTTCCGCGCGTGGGTGCACGGCTGACGGCGGGTGCAAACTGCCATCCTTGCCGCTTGGGTAGAGGGACTTAAGGTGAGGGGGTTGGGTCCGGCGGTACCCATTCCTGTATTTCGAGTTGCAGTGCGATCTTGACTTTCGGCCGTTGGCGAGTCTTTCTCCCTGATTTCCGTCACGGACTCGCCTCTGGGTGCGCAGGGGAGACTGTTTGTTTAGCTGGGTATTCCGTGTGTTATTCGTATCGTCTTCGGGCCCTTGATAGGCTCCCTGCCGTAAGGTCTACTGGGTCTTGGCCATACCTGGTAACGGGCGGAAATTGGGTGTTGTTAGAGCGAACGCCCTCGTGTGTCTTTGCGAGTGCGGAGTGGTCACGCGCATTGCCGTCGGCGCGGCGCCGAGAGACCATGACAGGGTCCCGCTTGGTTGGCATCTGGTTCTAAGAATAGGAGGGCCCCGGCGCGGTGACCGCCGTCTTTTTGAGGGGCCTAGCCTCAGGTTGCAGCTCTTATCCGGTCTGTCCCTTTGGGAGTGGGCCAGCGATCCTCGGCCCCAAGTTTGCGCGTGTCGGGATTTATGTGTCGCGGCCTGCGTGCGACCTCACTGCTGGCATTTGGCTTTTCCTTTCACGCTACCCCGCCGTGTGTCTTGATGTTCCTCGCCTCGCCCTTGTTCTTGGTTCTTGGCTTGCCCCGGTTCTGCGTCCTCGACTGAGCCCCCCTGCGCCGATCGGATCCTATTCAGCGCGCGTTCCGGGAGGTGGGCCCTTGGGACTCGAACTAGGTTTGCCTGAAATGGGGCCTTGGATGTCTTGTAGCCGGTGTCTGTTTGTTTCCGGCCGACCCCATCCTCTGATCCCGCTTTGATAGGGTTTTCCCGCATTCTCCCTGACGGTGCCCGACGCGTTTATCCTCTATTAGCCCGCCGCGTGGAGGCGCGATTTATCGCGTGGGGCTGGTCGGACTACCCGTCCATTGCTCCCAGCACATCTCTGCACTTAGTTAGTTTGTCGCCTATTTTTTTTTTTCTGCCGGTGCTTGGATCTTTGGCACGGGTGGTAGCATTCTGCTGTTCATAGTGCATTCCTCTCTTTTCTGTATGATTCTCGTGCATGTCCGATCTTGGGCCACGGAGCTTATGTATATGTTCGAGTAGTCTGCCTTCCTGGGTTCTGGACTTTGATCTGCCGTTCACGTATAGTGCCAGCGTATTCGGTCAACATCCGTGGGCCTGGTCGAAGTGCGTTTTCATGTTCCCGCCCTTCATATTAAGTCGTTTTTTTGAGGGCGTGTTCCCGCCCGACAATCTCTGGCAGCCAGTTCTTCAGGGCTCCGCGGCCCCGTAGTGTGTCTGCCCGTTTCCATACGGCGGTCAGGCGATCCCGTTGTATTCGCCCATTTTCAACACCCGGGTTCAAACAGTATACGCGTTATACATCTCTCCTTGGTTTACGTCTCTGTGCAGCGTGCCATCCACAGCAGGTGGGATTTTTTGGGGTTGGTGGGGGTCTCCCCTCTTGTTGCCAAGTGCTTCGTCCTGCATGCAATAAGTGGGAAATTGGGGTGGAAGGGGGAGGGCACAGGTATTTGGCGGTTCCCTTTGTTGTTTGGAGGCCGGTACTCGGACGGATAGTCGTGTTTATTAGGGAAAGATACCGTTAGTGATGCGGTCGGCTAATGGCGGAGCTGCCGCGCTGATATGCGATCTCGTGGCGCGTAGGGGGTGTACTGGCCGGTAGTGGCCGGCTTCTTTATCGTTTGCAATGTTGAGCGGCTGTGTGTTTGAGAGCCGCTTGTATTGGCGGTGAGTCGGCTTGGCAGTGGTTTCACCCCGCTGGCCCTTCGCTCTTTGCGTCGGAACCGCTCCCGCACCCGTGGGTAGACGTTGTGCACGGCCAGCGAATCGTAGTGCCATTCCGGCCCCGGTGGGGTCCGCGGCTGTCCTATACTTCCTTGTTTTGTCCTTACTTGCCTTTTTGCCGACCTTTGGTTATGTGCGCCTTGGCCTGGTCCCCCAGTCCCTACCATGAGCACGGCGAGTAAATCAACCGATTCAGGCGGTCCTTGTCTTTGCATCCCGGTGGGTGCCCAGGGTGTTATTGCAGGCCCATCGGGAATTGTCGCCGGTGCCGCTATGTGGGTACTGGTGTTTCGGCTCCGCCCGGGCTATTGTGATTGCGAGTCTCCGGGTTTTTCCTTGAGGCAGTGTTTAAGGGAATGCATTGTCGGGCCAATAGTGGGCCTTTTTTTTGAGCAGCGCCTGGGTTTCTCGGACTCTAAATTGGTTCAGGCGCTGTGTTATCTTCCGTGGCGTGTGGACGTAGGCACGCACGGGGGACAAGAGACGGGAATGTTACGTCGGTCTGAAAATCAGCGGAAAATCAGCGGGGGACAGCGCGGCCGTGTCCGCTCACGGAGCGCCTATTCTCGGTCAAGAAAGTGGCGGTTTCTCGGGCCCGTAGAAGGCGAACCAGAGGGGCTAGAGACATGGGGTTTGGACCCACGCACTCCTCCGGACCTGGGCTACCACCGGGGCGGGCTTTGCTCCCGCTCAGATCCGGGCCTGGGCGCTCATTCCCGGGGGAAGAAAGCCCCGCTTTCCGGGCTCCTCAAAGCCGAGCCAGGGGGGCTACAGACACGGGGGTGGGACCCAGGGACTCCCCTGGTCCCGGGGTACCCGCAGTGTGAATTTGACGCGGGGGGACCAAGGACCAGAAAGTTATGGCCCTTGGAAACCACCGGGGGACAGCGCGCCTGCCATCCGCCCAAGAGCGCTCCTTCTGGGGGAGGAGAACCTCGGCTTACATGGCTCGTAGAAAACGAACCATAAGGGCTAGAGACACGGGGTTTTCACCCACGCACTCCTCTGGTCCTGGGCTACCACCGGGGTGTGCTTTGCTCCCGCTCAGATCCGGGCCTGGGCGCCCATTCCCGGGGGAAGAAAGACCCGCTTTCCGGGCTCCTCAAAGCCGAGCCCAAGGGGGTAGAGACACGGGGGTTGGACCCAAGGACTCCCCTGGTCCAGGGGTACCCGCGGTGTGAATTTGACGCGCGGGGGACCAAGGACCAGAAAGTTATGGCCCTTGGAAACCACCGGGGGACCGTGCCTCTGCCATCCGCCCAAGAGCGCTCCTTCTGGGGGAGGAGAACCTCGGCTTACATGGCTCGTAGAAAACGAACCATAAGGGCTAGAGACACGGGGTTTTCACCCACGCACTCCTCTGGTCCTGGGCTACCACCGGGGTGTGCTTTGCTCCCGCTCAGATCCGGGCCTGGGCGCCCATTCCCGGGGGAAGAAAGACCCGCTTTCCGGGCTCCTCAAAGCCGAGCCCAAGGGGGAGAGACACGGGGGTTGGACCCAAGGATCCCCTGGTCCAGGGGTACCCGCGGTGTGAATTTGACGCGCGGGGGACCAAGGACCAGAAAGTTATGGCCCTTGGAAACCACCGGGGGACAGCGCGCCTGCCATCCGCCCAAGAGCGCTCCTTCTGGGGGAGGAGAACCTCGGCTTACATGGCTCGTAGAAAACGAACCATAAGGGCTAGAGACACGGGGTTTTCACCCACGCACTCCTCCGGACCTGGGCTACCACCGGGGCGGGCTTTGCTCCCGCTCAGACCGGGCCTGGGCGCCCATTCCCGGGGGAAGAAAGCCCCGCTTTCCGGGCTCCTCAAAGCCGAGCCAGGGGAGCTACAGACACGGGGGTGGGACCCGGGGACTCCCCTGGTCCCGGGGTACCCGCAGTGTGAATTTGACGCGCGGGGGGCAAAGGACCAGAAAGTTATGGCCCTTGGAAACCACCGGGGGACCGTGCCTCTGCCATCCGCCCAAGAGCGCTCCTTCTGGGGGAGGAGAACCTCGGCTTCCATGGCTTGTAGAAAACGAACCATGGGTGCTAGAGACATGGGGTTTTCACCCACGCACTCCTCCGGACCTGGGCTACCACCGGGGCGGGCTTTGCTCCCGCTCCGGGATCCGGGCCTGGGCGCCCATTCCCGGGGAAGAAAGCCCCGCTTTCCGGGCTCCTCAAAGCCGAGCCAGGGGGGCAGACACGGGGGTGGGACCCGGGGACTCCCCTGGTCCCGGGGTACCCGCAGTGTGAATTTGACGCGCGGGGGGCAAAGGACCAGAAAGTTATGGCCCTTGGAAACCACCGGGGGACCGTGCCTCTGCCATCCGCCCAAGAGCGCTCCTTCTGGGGGAGGAGAACCTCGGCTTCCATGGCTTGTAGAAAACGAACCATGGGTGCTAGAGACATGGGGTTTTCACCCACGCACTCCTCTGGTCCTGGGCTACCACCGGGGTGTGCTTTGCTACCGCTCAGATCCGGGCCTGGGCGCCCATTCCCGGGGAAGAAAGCCCGCTTTCCGGGCTCCTCAAAGCCGAGCCAGGGGGGCTACAGACGGGGGGGGACCCGGGGGGCTCCCTGGTCCCGGGGACCCCGGTCGTGTACCGCAGTGTGATTTGACGCGCGCGGGGGGCAAGGACAAGACCAGAAAGTTATGGCCCTTGGAAACCACCGGGGGACCGTGCCTCTGCCATCCGCCCAGAGCGCTCCTTCTGGGGGAGGAGAACCTCGGCTTCCATGGCTTGAAGAAAACGAACCATGGGTGCTAGAGACATGGGGTTTTCACCCACGCACTCCTCTGGTCCTGGGCTACCACCGGGGTGTGCTTTGCTACCGCTCAGATCCGGGCCTGGGCGCCCATTCCCGGGGGAGAAAGCCCCGCTTTCCGGGCTCCTCAAAGCCGAGCCAGGGGGGCTACAGACACGGGGGGGGACCGGGGACTCCCTGGTCCCGGGGTACCCGCAGTGTGATTTGACGCGCGGGGGGGGACCAGAAAGTTATGGCCCTTGGAAACCACCGGGGGACCGTGCCTCTGCCATCCGCCCAGAGCGCTCCTTCTGGGGGGGAGAACCTCGGCTTCCATGGCTTGTAGAAAAACGAACCATGGGTGCTAGAGACTGGGGTTTTCACCCACGCACTCCTCTGGTCCTGGGCTACCACCGGGGTGTGCTTTGCTACCGCTCAGATCCGGGCCTGGGCGCCCATTCCCGGGGGAAGAAAGCCCCGCTTTCCGGGCTCCTCAAAGCCGAGCCAGGGGGGCTACAGACACGGGGGTGGGACCGGGGACTCCCTGGTCCCGGGGTACCCGCAGTGTGAATTTGACGCGCGGGGGGCAAAGGACCAGAAAGTTATGGCCCTTGGAAACCACCGGGGGACCGTGCGCCTGCCATCCGCCCAAGAGCGCTCCTTCTGGGGGAGGAGAGGACCGCAGCAGCAGGGTCAGGAGGCACGCTGCTCCATACCCCCGTGCTTACGGCCATACCACCTTGAGAATGCCCGATCTCGTCTGATCTCGGAAGCTAGGCAAGGTCGGGCGGCGGGCTGTTAGTACTTGGATGGGAGACCGCCTGGGAATACCAGGTGCTGTAAGCATTTTGCCCCTGGAGCTCGGGCCTGGGGGCGGGCAGGTCCGCCAGGGGGGGTTAGGGTTAGGTGTGGGGAAGCCCTGGTTCTCCAGGGGGGCTATGTGCAGGCGTGGGGGGCGGCCTGGATCTCCATGGGGGGTAAGGTCAGGTGTGCGGAAGGCCTGGACCTCCAGGGGGGCTGTGTGCAGGTGTGGGGGCGGCCTGGATCTCCATGGGGGTTAAGGTTAGGTGTGGAGAAGCCCAGGACCTCCAGGGGGGCTATGTGCAGGCGTGGGGGCGGCCTGGATCTCCATGGGGGTTAGGGTTAGGTGTGGGGAGGGCCTGGATCTCCATTCGGGTTAAGGTTAGGTGTGGGGAAGGCCTGGACCTCCAGGGGGGCCATGTGCAGGCGTGGGGGCGGCCTGGATCTCCTTGGGGGTAAAGGTTAGGTGTGGGGGAGGCCTGGACCTCCAGGGGGGCCATGTGCAGGCGTGCGGGCGGCCTGGATCTCCATGGGGGTTAAGGTTAGGTGTGGGGAGGGCCTGGATCTCCATTCGGGTTAAGGTTAGGTGTGGGGAAGGCCTGGACCTCCAGGGGGGCCATGTGCAGGCGTGGGGGCGGCCTGGATCTCCATGGGGCCATGGAGGTTAAGGTTAGGTGTGGGCAAGCCCAGGACCTCCAGGGGGGCTATGTGCAGGCGTGGGGGCGGCCTGGATCTCCATGGGGGTTAGGGTTAGGTGTGGGGAAGGCCTGGATCTCCATGGAGGTTAAGGTTAGGTGTGGGCAAGCCCAGGACCTCCAGGGGGGCTATGTGCAGGCGTGGGGGCGGCCTGGATCTCCATGGGGGTTAGGGTTAGGTGTGGGGA
>OZ035845.1:14480017-14485017 GCA_964034765.1 Knipowitschia caucasica | reverse complement strand
CCGCCGAGTACCTCATGATCGCTGTATTCGTCCTTAATCTGAGAGCCACCAGGAACTCAGGAACCGTCAGCCCGGAGACGACAGGCAATCTTAGCCAAAAGTTTGAGATCTGGTCATTAGCAAACACCTCAACCCCTTTGCCCTGCGACCTTTGGAGCTTCCATCTATTGTGTTCCAGGATTTTCATGTTAGCGGATCGCAGCTTTTGGGCTACTACGTCACCCAGGTCTTCGGGTGCAGCTACACCTGTGAGATCAAGGTATAGCTCCCTCACTTTGGCTTCCAGGTCAAGCAGCGAGGAGATCTCATGGGTAATTGGACACTCAGAGTGGATCATCTTGAGGAGTCTGTTTAGCCTCATGACCAGGACTTGTCTCTCTAGTCTAGGGATCGAGAGACCCCCATCTCTGAACCTGGCATATAGGAGACCGTCTGTTGTAGATCGGTCTAGGTGCAGCCAACCCTTAACTGCCACCTTAACCTTGGCATCAAGGGCCCTTAGCGAACCCCTGGAGAGTCCCGAGTGGTCACAGACATAGAGGAATCTAGGAAGGAGGTATGATCTCAGTACCATCAGCCTTTGGTGTGGTTTGATCCCGGCCTTGTCTATTTTGACAAGGCCGCTCTCGAGCTTCGGAGCCAGTGGGGAACAGCAGACTCCCTTCCACGGATGTATCTCAACCCCCAGATATTTTGCCTGCTCTTGTCCGCTCAGCATCCTGACAGGTTGGTCGTTGATGGTCCAGGTAGGACAGGCGTTCAGAACCCCTTTCCGACCCTTGTGTCCAATGTGGAATGCAACGCACTTGTCTGGGTTCACCGCCAATCCCACCCTGTCACAAAAGGCGTCCAACACTGCCAGGTTGGATCTCATGCCCTCCCAACTGCCACTAATCAGCACGAGATCGTCAGCGAATGCCATTGCAGCAACGGTAGCATCTTCACCAAACTCGAAGCCTGCTTTTACGTCATCCAGGGCATATAGCAATGGATCAAGTGCCAGATTGAAGAGGAGTGGGGATAGCGGGTCTCCCTGCTTAACTCCCAACTTTATTGGGATCTTCCTGGTGGGTCCCTCAGGCGTCCTTATTGAGGATGAGCAGCCCCTGTAACCATCCAAAATAATCTTGACCATCAGTTGGTCCACTCCCCTCCGAGTAAGCGTCTCTCCAATCAATCGGTGCGAAACCGTGTCAAATGCCTTGGCCAAGTCGATGAAGACGACGGCCAGTTCCCTCCTTTCTCTCTTTGCCAAAGATATTAGTCCGTTTAGGATCGTGAGGTTCTCGCTGCAACCTGAACCATTAACGAATCCTTTCTGGCGGGGGTGTACCTGGCAAGCAATTGAAAGTCGCGCGGCCAATATGTTAGAGAAGACCCTCAGGATGGTGGAGCTTATCGTTAGTGGCCGCCAGTTCCCAATCGCGCCACAGAGTGCTGGATCACTCGATTTGGGGATCAGGGTCGTCGTACTTGTTTTGAAGATTTTTGGGATCATCCCCGACCTCAACCAGTTATTGAATAACCCTGCCAACTTTAGCCCCTTCTTATCACAGAGGAGGAGCTGGGACCTCTGCAGCCCGTCGGGTCCTGGGCAGCTCTTTTTGGCCATTCTTTTCAAGGTTCGGATCACTTCCAACCCAGTAACTACTGGATGGAACTCCTTGTTGCTTGCCGCCGGGAGTTTCCCGAATCCTGCTAACGACTTATAACTGTCACGCCTGCACCAAGTCTGTTTATAAGACTCTTCGATGGTGGCCCTAGGGAGCGTGCAGTTTGGTGCGTCACCATCAAGGATGAACTGTGCGGCTTTAAGGGGGTCACGCCACCACAGGTCCTGGGTTAACTTATAAGCCTCCTTGGTGTACCTTGGTCGACGGGGTGCACTACGGACCTTACTTTGGCCGTTAAACTTTGTCATGCCCATTTTGTTTCTGAACTTTAACACAAGTTTCCTGGCTTCTCTGTCAATGCCAACTCTTGTGGTTTGCCCGGGGGGACCCCAGTTGGCTTGCATTATCTGCACAAGTTCGTTGACCCTCGGAACCTTCATCAGAGGCGTATTGAGCTTCTCCAGGAGGCTGGAGAGACCAGGGCTCGGGGGCTTTAGCATCAGTGGACCTTTGGACTTGCGCCCCATCTCAAGGTAGGCGCCAAGGTGAGCCAGTCTTAGGTGCTGGGAAAGGCCTCTCTGAGTCTTCAGTTGCTTTGCACATAACGCACAGGTGAGATCCCCCTCATCCTTCCTGATCACTCGCCCCAACCTGCATTTACTAGCATGTCCCGTCATGGAGCTCGTTTTGGAGGACGAGGTGCCGCATATAGCACACAGCAGGAGAATCTTTCTGGCGCCATGCGCTTTCCTGAAGTGGGCCCCAGCCAGTCCCAAGGAAGACAAGTTAGCTGCACACAAGGGACAGGGAGATGGGGTTTTCCAGGGTGCTCTGAGTCCAATCCAAATGTGCAAGGGTAGCCTGCCCTTAGTGAGCTCGGGTAAGCCCACTATTTTCTTCATGTAAGACATGAAGAGTACATTTTCAAGCGGCTTGGTCTTTGGGAAAAGAGTCCGCTTTAGGCCCTCATTGGTGGCTCCTCTTGGCAACTGTGGCGGTGGGGTGGAAAGCCGCCTCAGTGGCTCCCATTTTGGCCTCTTCACCATCTGCAGACTTTGTGGGGCTTGCTTGTCACCTCTTTTCCCCAGCGTCGGGGTGTGGAATCCGGGGTTTGGCCAGGACAGTTTCGGTCGGGTCTTGTCCTCCATTCCAACACCCCAATCTGCAAGAGTAATGAGAGTAACCACCAGGGAACCACCAAGGAGCTGTGAGGATAAACGAGACCGCCACCAGCATCCCCTCGGACCGGGGGAGCAGTAGCGGCCCCGAACATCTCCCAGCTTTCTCAGGGCCATACATACTCAAGGAACGGAACGAGGTCAGGCCCGCGCGACCGTACGCCCCTAACCGCGATGACCGATAGTCCAGTGCCCCAACAGTTAATCACCCCCCAGTAATGCTATGCAACAGGAGGGAGCAACTAGGGCTATGAACACCAAGGCCACCACAGTCCGACGCACGCTCAGCGAACGAGACACAGGATCACGACCACCAAGTTGCAGACCCACGACCACCACTTTTTGGCGAACTCGGCCGAGCCGACCAGCCCCAGGTCCGGAGAACCAGACAAGGGGAAGCCGCCACGGCCGCGAACACCTTTACCAACGCCACCGCATAACGAACACCCAGGGCACGTAATCCATGGTAGCCCCCGCCCCGACCGCGTGCCAGCAACCCCGACACCAACGGACGGGGCTCGAAACGAACGACCCCAAGCTCTGGCAAGCCAGATCAGAGGGAAGCCGCAACGGCCCCGAACGCCATACGATGCCGCGATTCGACGCGCGCCCAGGAGCAAGGGGACCAGGCCACGAAACCCCGGCCATACGCCTGCCGCCACCGCATCAGGCAGACAAGGCTGAGACGAACAACCCCAAGGCCCGGCGGACCGGGCCGGTGGGGAGGCCGCAACAGCCCCGCTTCCCAACGCTATCGCATAACGCACGCCCAGGGCACGCGACACAGGGCACCTCCCACCCCGACCGCGCGCCAGAAACCCAGACACCAACGGACGGGGCTCGAAACGAACGACCCCAAGCTCTGGCAAGCCAGATCAGAGGGAAGCCGCAACGGCCCCGAACGCCATACGATGCCGCGATTCGACGCGCGCCCAGGAGTAAGGGGACCAGGCCACGAAACCCCGGCCATACGCCTGCCGCCACCGCATCAGGCAGACAAGGCTGAGACGAACAACCCCAAGGCCCGGCGGACCGGGCCGGTGGGGAGGCCGCAACAGCCCCGCTTCCCAACGCTATCGCATAACGCACGCCCAGGGCACGCGACACAGGGCACCTCCCACCCCGACCGCGCGCCAGAAACCCAGACACCAACGGACGGGGCTCGAAACGAACGACCCCAAGCTCTGGCAAGCCAGATCAGAGGGAAGCCGCAACGGCCCCGAACGCCATACGATGCCGCGATTCAACGCGCGCCCAGGAGCAAGGGGACCAGGCCACGAAACCCCGGCCATACGCCTGCCGCCACCGCATCAGGCAGACAAGGCTGAGACGAACAACCCCAAGGCCCGGCGGACCGGACCGGTGGGGAGGCCGCAACAGCCCTGAATACCATGGGATCCTCAAACTTTGTGTACGATCAAGAGACGAGACACAAGGCAACGCCAGCTCAATCGTACGTCCGATACCGTCACGCCCGGGTGGACAGGACGGAGACGACCACCCCCCAAGCTCGGCGGGCGAACAAGGGAGGGCTCGCAACCACCCCGAACCCCATTCAACCAAAGAGGTCTGACGCGCGCTCAGGGATCAGCACCCGAAGCGACAACCCCCAGCCGCACGACCGCAACCGCCGCGACCAGGCCGATGGGGCCGAGGCGAGCAACCCCAAGAACCAGCGAACTGATCCAAGGAGGAGCCACCGCCGCCCCAAACGTCCAATGGCCGCGACAGCCCGACGCATGCATCAGGGACAACACCCAGGGCACCATCGCCCCAACCGCACGCCCACACTCCCCCCAGCAGGACCGCGGCTGACTCGCTTGTCCGGGCAACAGGTGAGTGTTCCGGGGAACACCTACCTCTCCAAGTAACAGGGCTTTTATCTTGAAGGCACACTGGCTTCAGGGAACGGACTCTCTGTACTGGAGACGACCCACTCCGTTCAGAAGTCTGAAAGGAGATGAGACGTTACATGATGAACTGGATGTCATCGCTCTCAGATGGCCGTGGATCCATCTATTCAAAAAGGAATTGTTAGGGTTAGAGGAGAAAGAGTTGGTTAGATGGTTAGGTTCCGGTCTACGACATGCATACACTCGGGTTAGGGAGCGACTATTTCGAGATAACTCACTGGTAAGTTACCTCCTGCCCCGGAGGACCGGGGCGAGGAGAAGAAGACACGAGACGGATCAAGAGTTTATTTAGAATT